>BPLR01006505.1:0-36461 GCA_021605095.1 Caerostris extrusa
TGAGCTAAAAAAAAAAAAAAAAAATTTTAACGTGCTAAATATATATGTTAAATTGAGAAGAAATAAAGACCAATTATTTGAAGCAGTGATTTTTAAAAATGTTGCATCTAAAGCTAGAAATAAGTTGTGTTTTTAATATAATGGAAAATATATTTGTACCACAAAAGAATCGAAGATATTATATTTATATTTTTATATTATACAAAAATAAAATAATAGAAAGATTATATTAATGTAAAAAAAAGGAACACAATTCAACGAAAATTTGCTAAAGAAAATCGACTACTTCCCTAAATTTTACACAAGAAATTCCCTTTCTCTAAAGTCTGTCAACTGGGGTACCGATTATGGAGTACCAATGGGGGAAATACCACTAATCCTCCTCATCTTTATTCATAAATAGGATTTAAATTTTAATTGGCTACTTTAATGTTAGTAAATATAAAAATAACAGATAAAGTTTCTAAAATTCAATTAAAATGGTGCTCAAAAAGTTAAAAATACAAAAAGAAATAAAAGAAAATGCAAAGTAAAAATAAAGAATTTAAGGTTAAGTTTAAATTCGGTACATATGGCAGTTTAGAAATTTTTACGAAGGAGCATTCTTCTCTTTACTGGCGTCAAAATCGAAGATTTCCCTAAATCTTTCAAGAGAAATTTCTTTTACCTAAAAAGGTCACAGAGGGAGCTAAAGAGAGCACTCCTCTCTTTACAGGCCTAAAAAAAAAAAAATTCATTCGTGGTGTTGAGTTCAATTTATGAAGGTAGACTTTGTGTGCACTTGATATATGAAAGCCATTCGTGTGCAAACGAATGGGAATTTCATTTTTTTGTTGAAATCTTATTGTGCATGTATTTCTCCTGAGAATTGAATGAATATATACTATCGAATTTTTTTTGTTATTGTTTGTTGTAAACTGTTGTGCAATCATACTATTAGGAAAACATTTATTATGGCATCTAGCTCAAAGTAAGAATTGTCAAATAATGTTTATTCTCTTTGATAAAATATGTTTTTAAACTTTTATATTTTATACTTCGGTTTGTATTTCTGAAATTAAAAGGTTATTAATTATTTTTATGTATTTTATTTCAAAAATAATGGATTGCCGTTAGTTGCATTTTCTTTGTTGAAATTGAATAAATATATTCCCTTTTATTATTTGATGATGAAAATTCTAAATATAATTTTAGTTTCTCAAATTGATAATATTTATTTTTGCAATTGATGTTAATGTGTCCCCATTTTTCTTTATTCCAATTTAATATAATGTACCACATTATTATCAATCAAAAGTTATTTTTAAGTATCTTTTTTAAAAATATCGAAAAGCATTCAATGTGGAAAAGGTTTAAGTAATCAGATCTCTATTTTTTTTTTTTTTTTTTTTTTAAATTCTTATTTAATAACAAAAAAAAATAAAATTTTAATTTGAAGCTTTTTGATATTAATAAATAATTATCAATTTTGAAAATATAATAATTATTGGTACATTTTAAGATTTTATTGTTGGATATAAAATTTATAATATATTTTAAAATACTTGTTAATTTTTTAATTGTTTTTAAGAAGCCAAATTTTTAAAACATTTCTTTTGATATAAAACCTTAATTTATTATTTTAATTCTCTTATTTTATTACTTTTTTAAACTCTACAGTGTTTCTTTTAACAAATTTCCATATTTTTAAACAACTAACCTTTATAAGAGTCATTCCACTTCAATTATTGGTTGACAAGATTTTGAAATCCATATGGTCTCGGATTTTTTTGTAACTTGACATACTAAATTTTCGTATGGTGGTAATCCAACCACATAATCTGCGTATTCTCTCAGATTAGAGAGAATATAGATTATAGAATTTCAATATTGCAACTAATAAAAACTTTCACCTAATTATTGTTTTAGCATATTTATCAAACCTACTTATACAATATTTTTTCAAAAGAAAATCTCATCTTCCTCTGCATATTATTCAATCTCTTTGAAATTTCACATATTGCGTTAATGAAAGCATAAATATTTTAGAAAAAATTATGGGAAAATTCCATTTATTGGTTTTAATGTATGAAGTTATGTAAGCAAGAAGCAAATATGTTGTGAAATATGAAAACTGAATTAACAATATGAGGTAAAATTGTAATCTCATCATCCATGCATTTTTAATAAAACTAAAGATGTTTTTTGTCACCATCAGGGAAAAAAATTGATAATTTGTTTTCATTTTTCATACAAATAACATATATATTTAATATATATTTTTGGGGTTTTGTGAAAAATTCAACCAGTGATTGATTATGTTTTCAACCCTGCCAAAATCTGAGCTTTTTTGCTAAGAAGAAAAGTAAGGGTTTTAAATGTTTTCAATCTTTTATTACCTTATCTTTTATTCTGCTGTGTAATGCACACCTATACTTTCAAGCTGCATTCTTTTAATTTTAGGTGTATTCGTCATATAATGTACACTTTTTTTTTTTTTTACAAAGAAGCCTGAAATGTACAAGTGCAAGGCTCTTATCTTTTTGAAGTCATTTATTCAAAGGATATTTCTAGGATTTGAACAATAGTACATTTCTCATATTACAACCGTAAAGTGCAAAAAGAGGGGGTGGGGACAAAATCATTGCCATGGTACAGTGATTTTCCCCTCATATCTGCATATTTCGCTTTCCTCCCTCCCTTTCATATGACAGGTGAGGGGCGATTTATCTTGGAGCAAATCTGAACGTGTCTTTTTATGCACTATGTAGCATATTCAATTAAGTTCATAGTATCCCTTTTGGTAGTTTATATAGGTTCTGCAAACAAAGCAGGCACAGTGCTGGGTTTAAAATCAAAAATGATTCAATTTGCAAAAAAAAAAAAAAGTGGAAATAGTGTTGTTGAGTCCTTGAAATGGCCAGAATGGATTACTTGTAACAAGAAACAGTACACTATTATTTGTCTTAAAGTGGCTAAAAGAATACAAAATGAAACAGATAATTTTAAAATCAACTTTTGAAAGTTGTTTGTAGCCGATTTATGGCACAGAATAATTTAGCTCTTTGAGAAAAAGTAAAAGTTTTACAAATACTTCCTAAAAAAATTTGGATAACTCAAATTGATAAATTTCTTGAAAAATTTCTTTCTTTTCTTCTTTTTTTTTTTTCGTTGACCTACAAAGGCAAAAAAAAAAAAAAAAATTATTGGCACATATTGAAATACAGATGAAACTCCAGTAATGTTTGACATGATAGAAATAAAATAATTGATGTGAAAGAACAAAAATGATTCACATAAAAACAACAGGTCATGAACAATCTCATTTCATTGGCTTGATGGTACAAAATCAAAACTCATAGTTATTGTTTAAAGAAAAAGCGATGCAATATATGATGTAATTGGTACACCTAAGCATTTAGCGAAAAAAACTGATTTCTATCTTGGATGTTATATTTCATTTAAATAAATATCTGTGATATCTTATGCTGAGAAGATGAAGGCAAGATTTTTGTCAAGTTACTTCATCCTAATTGGCCCAATCAAAGAGATTACTGCAATATGCTTATTTTAAACATGTTGGTGTAGTTAATCAACAGAAAATATCTTGAAAAACATACTGCTTCTTAAATGTATATATGAAGTCAGTTGAAGAAAAAATTATACGTAAATTCTATATAAAGTTTAAAATTTATGTACGACATGTTAAATGAATTGAGTTTACCAATTCCTATTTCTTTGTCAAAAATTACAAAGTATATCTAAAAATATTTTAAATTATAAGTTTAGTTGTGCTTTTTAAATATAAATAATCATATAGATAAAGACAGGATGTTAAATTAATGGTAAAGATGAAAAATCAGCAATTAGTATTTAATGTTTTAGGTTCTGCCAGGTTGCTGCAATACTTTTTTAGTGAATCTTCATAGATTTTGGGAGAAATTAAAAATCTTCTGATAGTATTTTTCAGAAAATATCAGAAAGATATGTATTAATTTCATGTAAGTAGAAATGAATATATATATATATCAATAGTTTCCTTGGCAATTATAGAAGATATCTTTAGGTTTATTTAAATGCACGGTTGATGTCAGGATATCTTTCCCTCACATCAACAACTCATTTTCTGTTAAATTTAATATTTCTTTAAAAATATATTTGTTTATATTATTTTTATTTTTTAGTACATTAGAAACCAACACATCGAATTTTCACATAATTTTATTCTGATATCTTTACATTCATTAGCAAATATCTGAAATATCTGAAATTGGATGATTAATAGAATTTCTTCATATAAAAAAAATAGCAAAATTTATAGTTTAATTTTTTATGGGAGCAAGTATAGTGTACAAGTAGGCGTAGTATAATGTACTTCTAGAAATGATAACTTGCTGATAGTTTGATAAGCTGAAAAATTGAAATATCATCTGGAAAGAATATTTAATGTGGTTGATTGCTATTATAAGAAGATTCAGTATACTAAATTTTATCAAAATCTGAGACCATGTGTCATAAAATTAAAAAAAAAAAAATCATTAGCTATTCCTTTCCTGTATCCATCAATTCCTCCACTTTATTTTATGCAATCGATTGTAGAAATGAATGATGTTCAATAGTCAGAATATAATGGCTTAGTATAATTCATTACTTATTTATATGAAGAAATTCTGTTAACAGTGAGGATTAATGTACTATGTTAGTGTTAAATTTTATTGTTATAAAAAGTAATCTTTCCTTCTATTCCTTTGATGCAATTAACTTTTATATTCTCTGCTTATATTTTTTTCTTTGAAGTAACAAAGTTCTTTTCATATAGATCATATGCAGCAGCAGTAGTCTGTCCATATCATCCAGATGCTACTCTTATTGAGGATTATCGTGCTGGTGATATGATTTGTTCTGAATGTGGACTGGTTGTTGGTGACAGGTAGTGTCTTTTTTTTTTATTATGCATACGAACTTTCTTTACTTTTAATTTTGAGAAGATACATTGTTGAAGTATTTTTTCTTTTTCACTTTTATAGGGTAATTGATGTAGGTTCTGAATGGCGTACTTTCAGTAACGAAAAAGCAGACAGTGATCCATCTCGTGTTGGTGCTGCTGAAGTAAGTCCAGTATTACTTTTTATGTTGCACTCATATATGTAACATAAGTTGTTACAAATAATAAATTAAATAAAGCGTTACCATATAGTATTTTTAATTGCTTACATGCATAATTTAATCTTTAATGGCTGTTTAATGGTTAGAAAAATCAGTTTTGTATTCTAGGCCATTTAAGGAATCCATTGATAAAATTTATAGAACCAATTGAGATATAATTAGTCATTTATATTAGCTGAGCACAATACATAAACAATGATATAAAATGCATTATTAAAATTAGAAATGTAACATCTTATTTTATAGTAATTATTGAAAACTGTCAATTTGGGTTGGACAATGTTGAAATTTTTAAAATCGATATATTATCCATCTAATAACATAATATTATGAGTTAATAATTTTATGCATATTTAAATCTTCGAATATGGACTTGTTTTTTTTAATCGGAACAAACAACAAAATGGGAGTCTGAATTCTCCCAACCTCCAAATTTTATAAAATAGTTTTTAATGATTATTTTTAATATGAATTATGTTCATCTAAATTTTCTTATATATATATATACACACATACATATATTATGTTTTACTTTATTCAAATGTGTTTGTAAACATTTATATTTTTGTTGCCATACCTGATTTTCTGGTTAGAAAAAAAAATTATCTTCAAAATATATTTATTTATGATCTGATTTTTAATATGCATTTTTCTCCAATAATGGTGGTTTTTAAATTTGTATGTGTATGAAGTAATCTTTAATAACATTTATTTCAGCAGCAAAATTAAAGAAATAGGATTAAGTAAAATTATATAAAAAAAAATTCAGTTTGTGTTAAAATAAAGTCAAAATAAAAATTTCAGCAATTTATTTTACCATTTTCAATGGTAACATTTTTTCTTCGTATTATTTCAGAATCCTTTATTAAATGGTAGTGATCTATCAACTGTTATTGGCAAAGGCACAGGTGGTGCTAGTTTTGATGAGGGAGGAGTTGCTAAATACCAAAACAGAAGAACTGTAAGTTGTGTTTTTTTTTTTTTTTTTTTTACTTTTTTTAAAATTTTTTAACAATTATATTGTTAATCAGTATTTTATAAAAGCTTTTCCAAAATGAAAATTGATTAATTGATTTGTAAAATAAAAATTATACTATTTAAAATTTTGATATAATCTTTTTTCTGTTGTCTTAGATTTTATTATAACAATATTTATAATTTAGATGCATACATGGTATAATTATCATTTGATGTTCTCTATAATTAAATCAAGCTTAGTATTTTTTATTCATCTAAAAATATTTTGGCAAATTTCTTTCTAGTAACTTAACTAGAATAGATAATTTTAACAATAGATGTTGTTTTTTAATAAGAAATTATTATTATATATATATATATATATATTTTATTTTTTAGATGAGCAGTTCTGACCGTGCATTAATAAATGCCTTCCGAGAAATCAGTAACATGGCAGACAGGATCAATTTACCTAAAACTATTGTGGTTTGTATATTTATTTTATCATATATTTCACTTTCATATTAGCAATATAAGAATGTTGTAAAAATCTGCTTAACTATTTGTAATGTTTGTAATATACTGCAAACCTTTTACCTCTTCGCTGTCTTACAAAATGCTATGCATCCTTGCTCTTTTTCATTATTCAAACACAAAAAATGGTAAATGTAAATCTTTTTTAAATTATAGGTTTTCGCTAAATATATATGTCAAATTTCACAACTTTAGCCACATTATATTGGTTTGAGCTAATCAGTTATAGAGAGAGCCAAGAGTTATTGAGTTTTGAAACTGAACAAGGTTTTTTTTTTTTTTTTTTTCCTCATCTGGTACAGGGGTTGTCATAGATAACTTAACATGCAGTAACTTGTATTTAATCAAGCATTTAATGTGTTGACACATTCTATAATCTGGCACTGATTGAGTCTTTGCTTTAATATTTTTTATGGATTCAAGATTTTGTTGACTGCCAAATGATTCGCATTTTAGCCCAGTGTTTAGTTGTCAGCTATAATCTGGCACTGATTGAGTCTTTGCTTTTTAATATTTTTTATGGATTCAAGATTTTGTTGACTGCCAAATGATTCGCATTTTAGCCCAGTGTTTAGTTGTCAGCTTTGGTTTCAATACAGCATTTCTTGTTTAATAAGTACGTGTTTTAATCAGTTAAATTTTTATCTACAATGATTTATCTTTTCATATCCATATTGACACTCCATAATCTAGTATGACTATGATCTGGAATGTGCAAGGTTAAAGAGAAGTTATTGTATTTTTATTTTGTAATTCGAGGACTGGTTCTAATGCTTATTATATGTGAAGTCATAGGATTTAAATCAACTTATTTTTAAGTATGATGCCATTTTTATTCATAAGATTATGCTATTGTTTGAATGATTTTTCATTGTACCTTATGTTCAGCTCTGATTTATTAGTGCAAGTAACTAATATTCTCTCAACTCATTTATGCTATATTTAAAATGTGTCTAATATGTTCAATTTTTTATGTAATTATCATATATATTTTTGAATTATTTTATAAATGTTTCTTATAATGGGTTTGATAATGAAATAAAAATTTATAAAAGGATGGTTAGTTTATAAAATAAAAATTCAGACAGATTAATTTTTTTGTGATATTATAAATTTGGTTTTAGCCATTTTTCTAAATTCTTATTAAAAGAAATCATAATACTTAAAATTCGGGTTTGATAATGAAATAAAAATTTATAAAAGGATGGTTAGTTTATAAAATAAAAATTCAGACAGATTAATTTTTTTGTGATATTACAAATTTGGTTTTAGCCATTTTTCTAAATTCTTATTAAAAAAGAAATCATAATACTTAAAATTCCATAGCTGAAATTGTGAGAAACATTCAATTATGTAATGGCAAGAAATTTTAATTAAAAATATTAAGGTTTGTAATGGAAACAGCATTTATATATTTTGATAAACTTTACAAAAATTTTAATAAAATAGCTCAGTTTTTTAAAAAAAAACATCTTATTTCATTTGGATAGGTGCCTATAAACTTATTATCTTTAAATATAAAATTTAAAAAAATTGCTTACAAGATATCATGTGCTATTAAACTAAGTATTGTTTTATAACTAGTTTAGAGGATTTTTTTTTTTTTTTTTTTTTCCTTCTTTAGATCTATGATAAATGGATAAGTTTTTTGCCCCACATATTTTAAGTCTTCAGAAAAGTATTAGACTCTGAAAAATCAGTTTTAAATAAGCAATATGAGTTTACTGAAAATATATATTTAAACATTTCCTGTAAAGAAATTCACACATTTAAATATTATTGGCCATCAATTCAATGATTTATTTTAAGGATTTTAAATAGTGCAAAAATTAAAAAATTACTTATAATAATGTTAAAAGTATTTTTTTTTACTTTTTACTCTATTTAAAAATAATCATGCTATAACTTTTAATCTAAAGCAAAACAAACCAAAAGGTAGGTTGTTGTAAAAGTCAGAATTTCTAATAAATCAGGAAGACATTAATTATTAGCTGTTTAAAATCTGTGCTCATTAAAAGTTTAAGTTAAAAATTTTGATTGATTTTGATAACTGAATTTTGCTGCTGTATATAGAAATATATGTTGCCATCTTATAGTTTTTAAAATCATTGAATTGTAGTATTTTTAATACATTTTTTTCCATCAATTTATCTAGGATCGAGCTAACAGCTTATTTAAACAAGTTCATGATGGCAAAACACTAAAAGGTCGTAGCAATGATGCCATTGCTTCATCTTGTGTATATATTGCATGCAGACAAGAAGGAGTACCTCGAACTTTTAAAGGTAGTGTTTAATTTTATTTTTTATGCATGATTATGATGAGATACAAATGGGATTCATAAATAAGTAAAAATAAGCTGACAGATCTAATAAAATAATTTGTTATCAAACTGATAAAAGATAATTCATTTTTTCAGTTATTACTAATTCATAGTTATAAAGAAGTATTATCCTGCCTTGTAAAATTGGTTGGATGGACCGATTAAAAGATTGCTGCCATGGAGAAAAAAATGCCATTTGGGAGAAATTTTTAATTGCAATAAAATGAGTTTTAATTTTTAATAATTAAAATTTTAGACGATACAATATTAAAGAAAAACTAGATGAAAAAATTTCACACTAACTGCTATACCTTTTCTTTCAAAGCAGTTTATGTCATGTATATGCGACTAACACGCCTAACCAGAAAACGATTCACCCGTCTCCATGGTTTAATTGAATTTTTACCATGGTCCAACTATACCTAAAATTATTTCATTAATTTTTTTTTTTAATTTCTTAGCATTTTATCTTTGTATTCTCATGTAATCAGTTAATTTTTTTTTTTTTTTTTTTTTTTTTTTTTTGATTATTTGGATGCTACCTGTATTTTCTTTTAAGAAAAGAATGTAATATATAATATTATTAAATTATTTTTAAATATAAAATCATTAGTTTTCATTATATTTGTAGATCAAATTCTACTAAATGTTAAATAAAATATAAGATATTAATTGAATATAGCTTATTTTGCAACTCTAATTAAAAAGTTTTTCATGTAATGCAGTTTAAGAAAGCCAGTGTAGTTGATCGCCTTTTTCATTGTTTTCGTGATTTTGTATTTTTAAGATTATTTAATATTTTTAAAAATACTTTTTCTTTTTTCAGAAATCTGTGCTGTTTCAAAGGTATCTAAAAAAGATATTGGTCGTTGTTTCAAAGAAATTCTTAAGGCTCTAGAGACTAGTGTAGATCTCATCACTACTGGAGATTTTATGGTAATTTACATAGATAAGCTTTTGCAAATGTGTTAACTTGAGATATATGAAAACAAAATTTGTGTGATATAATTGTCTCCTAATTTTGTAATTTTTAGCTTAGTCTAATTTCAAAACAGGATATAAAAAAGATTATAATTATCTGTCATATTTCTTTAGAAATATAATGTGTGTGTGTGAAAAAAATTTTTTTTTTCATGTCTGTCTGATTACCTAAATTTAGAGATTATATATAAAAAAAAAAATTTCCAAATTTTTACAATAATCTGGGAGCAAACTGTCACTGAAAGGAGTTTATGTAAAAATCCTTAATATATCTTGCAGATTTATAGTAATAAAATCTGAGTTATGTTTGTTCATTCAAAGATTTTTCCCATAAATTTAATATTATCTCAATTAAATTTAAATAATTTTTATTTTTTAATAACTTTTATGGTTTTTACTTATCGAAAACCTTTATTTCTAGTCGAGATTTTGTTCCAACTTGGGTCTGCCAATTAATGTCCAAAGAGCAGCAACACATATTGCTCTTGGGAAAGCTGTGAATTGGATATTGTTCCAGGGTATGTTATTGTTTCACTTGCTTTTATTTATGCTGAAAATATTTTTTTTTAAAAAATTTGTATGTAGTCCTTAATTTTCTGATATTGGAATTTAAGCTTGATTTAAAATAAATTTTATATTCATGTACATTTTTATTTATTCATTTTTAGATTATTGATTTAATAATTTAAAATGGATTGTAGTAATAAAATAACTGATTAATGCTAATAATGATTAATATTAATAAATTTTTAAGAATTTATTATAAATATCTTTTTAGGCGAAGTCCAATATCTATTGCTGCAGCTGCTATATATATGGCCTCTCAAGCATCAGAAGAAAAAAAATCACAGAAAGGTGAGTACTTATCAAGCACATAAATAGTATTAATTCATACTAATCATGCATATGCAAGATGACACAAATCAAAAATTTAATATTACATGAAAGGAGGAAAAAGTTAAAGCTCAACTATATTATTAATAATAACAAAATTTTTCCAATTCAATTAATGGTTAATTTAGTGTATCAAAGAATGCATTTCGTTATATTACTGATTGACAACTTGAAGTAATTCATCATATAAATACTGTGATGTTTGAATTGCTTGAAAGACATGTTTTGGTCCAGGAGTAAAATATTTAGTTTTTTTTTTTTTTTTTTTTTTTACCACACAGACATGTGTGACTTTAAAATAAAGCCAACTATTTCCCTTAAGTGTTTCTGTATGGATCTGATGAAATTATATACAAAGACTTGGTTGGGTTAGTCATCGGAATGGGACAAAGGACCACGGTCCTGATTTGCCAAATTTTCTAGCCAATGTCCCAAGGTGATTGCATTTGAAATGTCTAACAAATACTATTGGTCTTTGCTCAACAAATTCCTGTCTTATTTCAGGAATCGAACATTATTAGCAATTAGTGAATTGAAATTTCATAATTAACTTCACTGCTCTGAAACCGAAACTATAAGCAAATTGAATTCTTATATATATTGATATCTATTTATAAATTTAAAGGTATGTTCTTGAAATTTATAAATAGAATTTTACAAAAACATTTTTTACAAGTTGTCTTGTAATAAACTCCTGAAGATTTTCAGAAGCTTCATAAAATTTTTAACCACTTTTGCATCATACTGAATAGATTTGGAATATTACAATAATCTCTCCAGCATTTGATAGTTTGACACATTCTGTAATCCAGCACTGATTAAGGTTTCAACTTGCCAGCTTAACCCTTCAACACACGAACTGAATTTTATGACACGCTTACGGGTCAATTCGACCCCAAGTTTTAAGTTAATTTCTCATCATCATATTAATTCTTTTAACTCCCCAAAAAAAAAAAAATTATAAGTAAATACAATTAATTTAAATAATTTTAAAACAGAAAATAATAATTTTAATTAACCTGTTGTTTTTATTCTCATTTTGAAGTACACATTTGTGTACCTTTTTGATACGGGGCCGAATGGCTAGCGCTCTGGCGTTCGGTATCACAGGTGTCGGGTTCAAATTCGGCTTTGCCCATGGGTGTTGCAGTGGTTCGGAATCCACTTAAGCCGTAGGTCCTGGTCCTAATAGGATCGTAGAACGCTGCGGGGCATTGTCACTCCGCATCCCGTGGTTTACCATCAAGTTACACGCACCCTCTGGGTAATGCTAAGTGAGTAACATCGGTGCAGCCCTTATGGCGAAAGATCACGTTCTATTTGCCAGCTGCATTAGAAGAAAAAGAAAAAAAAAATTTTATACATTTAATCATATATATATATACTTTCTGTTCAAATGTTATCAAATTATGAAATGTTATCAAATAATATTTATCTTTTCAAAGCAGGAAAATTCACTATTCAATACAAGAAATTAATGAATTCCTATGTAATTTTTATACCTGTATACAAATTACATTTCGAACACTTTTTTATCATCATTTTAAGATCTCCATAACAATTTTTGCATGCCATAAGGGTAATGTGATTTAATAAACATATATTTATTTCATTTGTTACAAGCTGATATTGTCTTTCTTCTGCTCCTTTACGATATACAAAGGACAGTTGATTTCTTAGAACATTTTACTTTTCTGGCATATTTAGTAGCCATTTTATAGTTGTTTTTACACCACGTGAAATACATTTATTTTTGTTCATTTTACAAATGCTTTTTAGGTATAGATGAAAGATAAAGAGTGGAATATTTCTTTTTTTTTATTTTTATCCTAGTATGTGTATGCTTACATGTTAAAGAGAGATTACTGTATTATGAATTGATGTTTTTTAACAAATAAAATATAATTAACAATTTAAACAATTTTTAAAACACCTTATTCAATCAAGTATTTTTATCTTATTTTCCCACTTACTGTTAATTTGGGATTGATTATATAGATTATAAAATTATATATGTTATTCAAATTAATATGTATTTTTTTTTTTTTTTTTTCCCCCGTCTTCAGAAATTGGTGATATTGCTGGTGTTGCTGATGTCACCATTCGACAATCATATAAACTGATGTATCCAAGAGCTGTTGAGTTGTTTCCTACAGACTTTAAATTCTATACTCCAATTGAAAATCTTCCACAATTGTAAAATAAAGAGCATTTGAGGGGAAGAGGAAGCATTTCCAAAACATTCAGGAATTTTAAATAATTAATGAATTGAATTTTAGCTACGACTCTTTTGCGATGCTGAAGGATCTTTTTTGAAGTGAAAAAATACTGTGCAGTTGTGTACAAGTTAAGAGACAAAGCTTTAAAAAATATCATAGTTTTCTTCATATATAGTTACATTGCTTAATATTGAAAAGAAACAAATATTTTTGTTACTAATGATCTGAAATTTAATTATAGCTTGGTGATATGAAATTTATTACATTATTATTGTATTCCATTTCATTGTAATTGTTGTGCATTTTTCTATTATGCAAGTCTATTTTGGAAATATTTTTTTAAGATTTAAGCTTGAAAATATAATAAATCACTATTTGCATCTGCATATATGTTAATGTTCTGGTTTACAAGTCCTAATTATTATACTATTTTTTTCTCATATCAACATTTCTTAAATTCTAATTCCTATATTTATATTAATAGATGAGTTTGATAAAATCTCTTTAATCTGGCATTTGGTAGTTCTTCACATTCTATAATCCAGCAGTGATCGAGATTTGCCTTTTGTACTTTTTATATGAATTCTGACCTTCACCATAGATGACAACAAACTGCTGATCGTATTTTTATTAACTATGCACACTTAAACATAGATTAAACACATTAAATATGTATATGTTTTTTAATCATTTAAATTTTTATCTAGACTGCTTTTTCTTTGATATCCCCTTAAAATATATTGGCACTTATTAATCTGGCATGGCCATGATCGTCAACATGCCAGATTAAAGAAAAGTTACTGTATTATCTAAATGACATTTAACTTAAATATATATAAAGTTCTCTTGATAACTATTTCTGTTCCTCACACGTCTATTTTTATTTTGTGGGGGGGTTCAATTTATTTGCATTGAGATAGCTGCTTTTCTGATTTTTAAATATTTTATGTGTTTACTTTTTTGGAGTAAATTTTTCAAAAAAAATATATATATTTTTTTTTTACATTTGTTATTAATAAATTAATTACTGAACAAAATCAAATAATTTGTTTAATGTGTTTATTTAAAAATATTATTCTATATATAATATGTATTTTCAGAAATATGATGCTGTGCTTTGATCCAATTCTAATTTCTGCAAAAGTTTGGATATTTTAATTTGATATTTTTTTCATTTTTATATCATATTGAAAATATTAAATCATCTTGTTTAATTAACTATAATTTTTGTAGAAAAATATTACCATAACTATATGTTGGTAATAAAATTTAGTTTTTCATGCTTTCTTCAATATCTTTTATAACAAACATCTGAAATGTGTATATATGTGTATTTCTTGCGTTGTATAATTAGTTATAAATAAAATATCAAAAGATATTTTTATGAAATGATTTCTTTTATAAGTGTTTTAACCAAAAATTCAAGTATTAATTTTAAGCTAATGGGGGAAAAAAAAAAAGTTTGGAAAAATTAGGTCAAAACTTGTTGGTCTTTTTCTGTAAATTATAGAAGAAGAAAAAAAGCTGCATATTGTATATGATTTTTCTTCTTGATTGCTGCTTTATAAAATGTCAAAAAAAAAAAAAAATTCTTATAAATGATTTATTCTTTCATTTTTTAGATTCTCATAGAGCCTTCCATTATTTTTACCATGGTATATTTTCAGTAAATATTTTTTTATCAGTCCATTTTTTTTTTTTCTCTTCCATAATTTTTGCCATTTTGAATGCACAAGAATTAAAAAATACATTTGCATAAAAAGACAGTCCATCTTTAATAAGAAGTGTTTCAATTAAACTATAGCCTTTCTGTAAAAAACAAATAATGCAATATGTTTTTTATTGAATACAGATGTTGTTCAGACATTTTTGTAACAACTTTATCTATGAATTAAATTTAAATGGATATAAAAACATTGAATGCCATCTGTTCGGAATAGGATTTAATTATCATCAAAGTTATATTTTTAAGTTTTTTTACAGAGAAAAGCATTCCTATTTGATTGTGAAAAAAAGGAAAGATTACATTTTTGATCAGGAAAAGGGTAAAAAATGCATACCTAACACCAAAGTATATGCACATCTTAATATACATCTTTCTCAGTGTAAAAGCAAATTGTTATAAGAAATTAGTTGGCAGATGAATAATAGAAGTATGTATATGCAATTGATAAGACTTAGATAAATGATTGCATTAAAAAAAATGATTTACCTAAAGTATTCAGAGAAAGCGAAGGTTTGGCTAAAAGCCATTTTTTAATCTTGTAACAAAAGTAGAAAAAATGTTACACTATTTTCATAGAAGATATTCTATCACTTAATACAGCGAAGATTGTTTACGCCAAGTTTTATCAGCCCTCAAATTCTACTGCTATATATTTGTAAAAAATAGAATTGAGGTTAATTCCATTTAAATGCATCTCAACCAAATTATCTGATATGCCTCCTGTAGATTACTGTGCATTTGGACTTTTAAAACAAGTGGCATCTACTATAAAGACAATGGATAGACCCTGGAAGATTGTGGTGAAGGAATGGAATAAAAATCAATTTCAATGTTTTAAGAAAAGCTCTTATCTTGAAATGAAGATATAATTTCATAATTCAATGAAAGGTTTATTAAATAGAATATATTAGAAAATAAAATTCTTAACTTTGTTTATACATAAATTTTTTTCAATATGTGAACGCCTTGTGTATATACATTTTTTTTTATGTGTGTTAAATGAAATATGGAAAGCTGTACTGCTGACAATTTGTACAGATACATGTAATAATAATCTTAAAACATAATCTATACCAATACTTTTTTTTTCCATTTGTGGATGGAAGAAAATTAAACCAAACTCTCAGAATTACTAGCATAAAATAAACACTTACTGCATATTATATTCTCATAAATGATTGATAGGCGTTATGTTAAATGTATAAGTGAAACTGATTTTTTTTTTTTTTTATCATCTACAATTCTTTATAATATGCTAATAGTTTGCCTCATATATTATATTATTGGTTATATAAAAATAAATTTGTCAAATAGAAAATCACTTACTCAGGAAAAGTCATTGATCAGACACTTGCTAAAGAAAAAAATCTGTTTAAGAATTACATAAAAGTAAAATAACAGAAGGCATATTATTAAGCTTTCAGACAAAGTATCTGATAAAAGATAACTTTCAAACAACTTAGTTGGAAAGATATCTTTCAAATTTCCTGGTAAATTATAAGAAACATGACAAAATATTTACAAATATGTGATTCTTTAAATCAAATTAAGTTTGCTGCTAATATATTTTGCATTAGTAAATGGTTAATATTAAAACATCATAATTAACAGTTTTTTTTTTGTTACATAGTGTCAAAAAACAATTTTATATTCAAATTGAGAGTTAAAAGTTTTATGAAAGTATTAAATTGAATTTTTTAATTATAGGGAAAACTTGACTTTTACTATGGCATAAACAAAAAGTATTAAAATTGGTGCATCCATATACTACATTTCAATGTTTACTGGACTACAAGAGCCATATATAAAACAATAGACGTAGATATAATAGTCTAAATCATTTATCTAGAGAAGTGATTACAATTATTAGAATTATAACCATGTTTCCTCAAAGCATTTGTGAGAGCTTCCTCTGTGGCATTCAGGAGAAATGGCCAGATGGCCTACAGACTCTCACCTGAGAGCAAGTATATTTTGTGTATCCTGCGCGTACCTGAGTAACGGTTTTTCGGCTTAGAAGTGGAATCCTTTCACAAATCTATAATTATATGTCTTTAAATGTGTTAAATATTAGACACATTGCAAGGGCAAATTAAAAGTTACCTTTCGCAACACCTGAGTAGTGTTTGGCAAAATTGGTAGGGATTAAAAATTTAATAAAAGATTTCGAAGTTAGCAAGAAATCCAAAAGAGTTGCCTTTTTAATAAATATATATCTCACTCAAAATAATTAATTCAGTTTTTATAAATTAACAAAAAAATTACAGTGGTTAAAAAGAAAGATTTTTATTAATATATATAAATTATTAAATGAATATTTTCAGATAATAAGCAATGTGTCAACCACATAAAATTGAAAATGAATATTTTTTTTTTTTTGCATTAAATTACTAAATAAATATGCTCCACTTTTAGTAATCCATATAAAATGCTTTTTATCAAATATTAGAAACAAACAAAAAAAGTTTCATACAAACATGCATTTTGAATTATCTAACAATATTGCAAGATTTAACAAAATAAGCAAAAAAAAAGTTATTGCTTAAAACAGGCATTCATAATGCAGTGTTACATGATTTAATTATACATCCAAAGCACATATCTATAGTGATATTTATAATTAAAAAAAAAAAGTGCTTGAAATGAGTAGCTCATATAGCACTTAAATACAATAACGTAAAACAAAAATATGTACAATAAACATTATAAGAAGAAATTGAATAAACTTAAAAAATATTTTTATTTATGCATGTGCAAAACAAAAATATTTGGTCAAATCTTAATACACCAGTAAAGTAGGTTTACATTAAGATAAATATTTTAATATTAATGGTGCATATGCTAAATGAAAGTACAGCAGAAAACATTCAAGACTGAAAACATATTTTTAATATACTTGAATTAAATTCTATTTCACAGAAATATATAATAAACCAGAATAGACTCTAAATAAAGTAACTAATAATAAAAGATATCCAATATATACCTGTATTTAATATAAATGACTAAGACTGTATCATCCTTCAAACAAAACGATACTTTTCAGTTTGTAGGGCAATTTTTTAATGCAATTTAAAAGTAGAATATATATTTTTTAACATAACATTCATATATTTTTTAACGCTATAAATTGTTTTGCCCAGTGGTTCTCAAATAAGGTTTCTCACACCTCTACACCATTTTAATTGAAATTTTAGGCTTTTATTATCTCGTTCTTTTTCCCTTAGTGAAATTTTCTTTTCTATGATGGGGGTAATGCTCACGATCATTTGTTGTCATAATTAATAGTCTATTTAATCTAGGTTTCTGTTAATCAATTTATGTACCATTGTCAGTTTAACAGTTAAATTAATAACAATAATTTGCTATTTAAACAACTTATTGTTTACAAAAAATGGCAGTCCTATCCTAATATCATAAAGATAGCTCTAAGAACATTGATTTTACTAGCAATCACATAGGAATGTAAAGTTTTTTTTCTCCCATGACTTGCCATAGAAATTTTTCCAAAACAGATTAGAAAAATGGCACGAGAATTCCACAGATCCAAACAAAAACAAATATAGAAGAATTGGTTCAGGCAAATGTACATGTATACATAATGCTTCGAGATTTGCCATTTTCTAAATAAAAAATTATTTGTCACGAGATTATTTTATTAACAGCACCTATATATTAAATGGTATTTTTAAAAAGATCAGCAAGCTATTAAATAATTTCGTGAAGAGATCTTTAAAAAGTTTGAGAACCAATGGCTTAATAAAAATCACAACTACTTTTCAATATTCTCCAATTAATACATATAACAGAAATCAAATAACACTCATTGTAAACATATATTCAATTTCTTACACATATATACTTAAACTGTAAACATGGATGTGGTTTATTCTAAAAACATGAATTAAAATGGTTGAAAGTTCACCAAATATTGTAAACATTTGGGACTACTGGCCAAGAGAAGGAAGATTTTTCTTGAGGCATTCTTCCAAGAGAACTTTTTTTTTTATTTTGTTTTACATGTTATGTATAATTAAAAATTACATAGATGCATTATAAAAAATAAAGTACCTGAGCTATTTCAGAAGGAAACTATGTTTTAAAAAGTAATATATTAAAAACTTCCTTTCTATTAAACTGCAAATCATAACATGACAAATATATATGCTAAGTGGTTATGTTTAATTACAATGAACAAGTACCAAAAAGAATAGCACCTTATTTAATTATCCTTTTAACATTAGCTGATGTATAACAAGCTCTTAATTATGAAAACAAATTATTTATTCAATGTTTCTTTTCTTTTTATCATGACTTGTAATAATAATGGTTATATACTGTTGGGGAAAAAAAGAATTCATATTTTACAAGACATAAAAATAAATTTAGAAACTCTCAATCAAAAAGTTTTTAATAAAAATAACATGAAGCATGATTAAGCACTTTGTGATTACTTCTTGAATAATTTGTTTATAGTTTCAGTTTCATTAAAGCATCAGCATTTCCACATGTTTTGTTATGATCAAGAACAATTGTCATTAATGATCTGAGAACTTCAGATACTAAATCAGTTCTAGAATCTATTAAATTCTTCCATTCAGGCATTTCTAAAATTATACTTGAATGAGCACAAATAAAATCCTTAACAAATTCTTTTAAACTAATGTCACCATGCATATCAGCAAGAACCAAAATATCACAGGCATTATTTGAAGATAAATCACATTTTAAGAAAGAAGAACACTGTTCTTTCAGAGAAATTACTTCATATTTATCAGCAACTGAATATAGTTTGACTGCACAGTCGTAATTAAGAATTGTGATCTTAGCAGAATACATGTAGACCAACATCATATTCAGACTAGCAACATCTACATCCTTTATATGAACAATTCCATTCTGCTTTTCAAGCATATCATTTGTAAACATTCTTGCAAAAACTGGTGACCTGGCTGCAAGGATAACTTTATGTGCAGGAAATCTTACATCACCAATTATAAGCTCCACATCTGAAAACTTAGGCAAAAATATATTGTAAAGATAAGCTATATCCTCTGCTAATTTCTTGGTGTCCTTATCTTGATTAAAAACTCTTTGACAACTATCAAATTCAGTTTCTTCAATAAAAGAAGTTTCACCTCCTGAAATATAAAACTCAAATCTTAAGTTAACTCCATGCTTACCTAAATGAGAATATATTCCTGTATTCAATAGGATGTCATCATTTATTCTAATGACAGGAACAAAAGATGGAAAATACCATTCTTCATCAGAAATAAATACATATTCACTCACCTTATTATAACTGAAATGTTCAGTAACAGTTATTTGGCATTTTATATACATAGGACTATGTTTGGCAGTACATAAACGACGAAAACAAAAATCAAGCGTCTCTTTACCTGTTGAATCCTTATTTAGGAAACAAACTATTTTCAAATCCGAATCTTTTATTATGCCTCCTCTAAATGAAGGACTATATATTTTTTTTGAATCAAGTATTTTCAGATTTTCTATAAACAAAGTAAACAACGTTTTGCTTGTTTTAACACAAGTACGAGTGACTACTTTTTTCGGATAGGAACATAATTTTTGCTTCAAATCTACAAGTTTATAAGAATCAGCAATTGTACACAAACTGCTAGGTATATCTGAAGAGCAAACATCTAATTTCCCTGAATACACATAGGGTAGCAAAATTTTTAAAACAGAAGCATCAATATTTGTACAAATTTCGCGTAGAGATTTATCATCAAATTTACTTTGATTCTGATTTGCTATCCATTCATCCAATAATTCTGGAATTCGTGCATAAAGAATGGCTCTATTTAATAGAAATTTTTCTGTAGGGGAACATAAAATTAAATCATAAAATTGATCATTATTATACATTTTTTCCATGTCTTCTGAAAGGATTGCAATATCTTTGTCATTAGGATGTGTCTTTGTAAAACCTTCCCAATCACATTCACGGGTAGAAAAATAGCAAGTGACAATCAAAGTTTCTTTTTTAAACACATTTAAATCTTTTGCCTCTATTCCAAAGGGTTCTGTATTTCTATTAAATCTCCAGCTTGTATAACTGGGCAATTCGTCCGTTGCTTTTTTTAATTGTGTTTCTTTTTCCCCGTTAATTAATTTCAAATCGCAAAATATACGTGCAGCCGATAAGTTATTGCTATTACCTACATTAATTCCTATACCATCATAGCTTTCTTTCCCCTTAGGATACAGTTCTAAAAAAGCAGTTCCTACGAGGTGGATATTAAATGATGGACTTTTCAAAACTTCACCGCGTTGCAGTGGTAAAAAATTGTAATCTTCTATTTTCCAAATAAATGCAAAATCCCACATACTTAATGCGATGCTGAACACTGGGTCACACAAATTTACAATAATAAAACTTATTTATCCTCAAATACCAGATAAGACGTTAACTTGCGCTGGTCATAGGTCGATCGAATCAGTATGATTTATTAAGTTAAACAAATCCCTTCAGTTCATCAGAACTATAGAACGAAATTCTTGTTTGAAAAAAGTTCGTTAGACACTGGCATCCCACTTGCAGTAGAGGAAAGCGACTAGACCGAGCTCATACCGAAGCGAACAGTTCAAAATATTTCGGGATTCGTTCACTTGTTCTGAATCTAATCAACTTTGTCTGGTTATATGTGAAATCGGTGTCATTTGGAGATTTTTATATTCTTCTCTTTAAAATTTTTTAATAAAGTTAAGGGTTTCTAAATTAGTTCACTAAACTTTTAATATATTTGCGAAATGCATTATTATCACTGTACTTTTATCAATACTTTGAAAATTGTGCAAAATAATAATGTTTCTAAATTTTTAAACTTTAAAAATTAAATATTTCATTCCTTTACGTATAATGATCTTTTTATTTCTCTTTAACGATATTAATTTATTATTTAAAAGCTTTATTTTCCCTTCAACAAAAAAAAAAAAAAAAAAAAAAAATACAAAAATTGAATGCAAAAATTAAATTACGCTCATATTAGCACACCCAAAGAGTAAATCCATTATCTAACTCTGCATAAATCATAATATTTATTTATATATTGAAAGAATACGCATCTTAATTGCTTAATACTACTATGCAAAATTAATATAAGAATTTAAATGCTATTTCCAAAAACACAGTCTTTAATCTTGACCTTTAAAGAAGCCACTTCAAATAACATTAGGTAAGCCCGATACGATACGATTAAATATTTTCCGCAGTTGATAAAACTCGTATCAGGAAACGGTTCATACGTTCAAATTTGAATTCATTCAGAATATTTTGGCGCGTTTCACTTGACCAATCTTCAATCTGGCAACTGGCGTACCGATTACGGAGTACCAACAGGGGAAATACCCCACAACCTCCTCATCTTAATTAATAAATAAGTTAAGAATTCTAATGGCTGCTTAATTATTGTTAGTAAAAAATATTAAGATTAAAGTTTATAAAATTCAATTGATGGTACTCAAAAAAAAAAAAAAATACTATTTATAATAAAAGTAAGATAAAAATAAAAGAATTTAAAAGTTAAGTTTTAAATTCGGTACAATTAGGGACCAGTTGTCGATGCCGTAAACTATTACAAAACGTAAACAAACTCCCAACCCTTTGTTTACTAGTCACTGATTGGAAATCATGCTAAACGGTGAGAGCCAATAGGAGCATCTGAAAGGTAAAAATGATTATACAAGGTTCCCACAAAAAAAAGACCCATCACAGAACCTGTGATTGTTTTTTAATTTTATAATTTTTATTTGGTTTTCAATTTTATAATTTTTCTTTGGTTTTCGATTTTATATTTTTATTTTTATTTTTATAATTTTTATATCTAATCCTTTTATTTCCTTACAAAAAAGGGGTAAAAAAGCGTACGAAAAATAAAATAAAAACCTAACTTAGTTACTAGTCGGAAAGTCATGAATGAATTTAAAGCACAACGTAGCAATAAAAGGAATAGAAAAGGAACAGAGTTCTGATCAGAACCCTCAACCTCGCGGTCAAAGATCCGAATCTTTACCTCTGCGCCAGTTCGCTAAAATTAAATTTACAATTAGTTTTAAGCCAAAAAGTAACCGTCAGATACGCATTGAGATAACTTCTCAATGAGCAAGGCTCACCCCATTACCTGAACTCGCTTGCGCTTGTTCAGAGTAACAGCCATGGTGTTTCTTAAGTTTAGGAAAACACTCATAGGAGGCGTCGTAGACTGCCCGTGGTCTTTTCTGAGAGCTTTTCACCCAGGGTGATAGGTGGGCAGTCGATGGATTAACTCATTGCTAATCTGAGGACATTTTTCAAGAAAATTCTTTGAATATATAATTAGGGAATAGGTTCGACGTCTAGATCTCTATGGATGATCTTACGACGAACGAACCATGGTGCGTCAGCAATCATAGCCAGGTGTTTATTTTGAAAAACCTGGAGTCTCTTTATATTTGTCAGTGAGGTAGAGGCCCAGATAGGACTACCATAAACCAGGATAGGTCTAATGATAGACTTGTAGAGCAGAAGCTTGTGTTTGATCGCAAGCCTACTCTTTCGATAAATTAGGCAGTGGAGTTTAATACTCGCACTAGTTGCTTTAGCAACTGTATTCTTAATATGGGAATTGAATGATAATTTTGGGTCTAGAAACAACCCCAGGTATCTATATTCAGTTACCAAGGGGACGGCTGGCCAAAAAGAGTGATACTCCCTAATGGAGAAAACGCGATCTTCCGAGTAAATAGCATACAGGCAGATTTCATGGCATTAACTTTAATTTTCCAGGTGGTTAACCATTTTTCTAAATTGTAGACTGAATATTGTAAGTCTTTAACAGCAAGCTGAAGTGATTTGTTTGTGTGGCTATAGCCGTATCATCAGCATAGCAAAAAAGAGAGGTTTGTGCATCTCTCGGAATATCATTGATATAGATGTTGAAAAGGGCGGGCTCTAGGAGCGACCCTTGAGGAACTCCCTTCCTATTGGTCTGGTTGAGGAAGTAACTCCACCTACTCTAACTAAGAAATCTCGGGCTTGTAGGTAGGAGCAAAGAATCTTAACAATTTGGGGTGAAAAATCAAGTCGCATGAGCTTGAATAATAAGCCATTATGCCAAATTTTGTCGAAGGCTTTGGCTACGTCCAAAATAATATTCCCGTAGATTTGCGTTCGTTAAAGCCGTCGTGAATCAGCTCTGTCAACCTAAGTAATTGGTGACAGGTTCCTAATTGCCTTCTGAAACCAAATTGTTCAAGGATAATTAAATTGTGGAGATCGCAATGCTGATTCAGGCGTTTAAGTAACGCAGATTCGAATATTTTGCTCAAGCTACTAAGTAGTGAGATAGGACGGTAATTATGAGGGTAAGCCAAATTAGCATTTGGCTTAGGAATGGGGCATACTACGGCAGTCTTCCAGCAAGCTGCAATCTTCAATCAAGAAACCCATAGATCGCGACCTTTAAGAGATGCTAGGTAGAGCCATTGCCACAAAAAGTTTCCATTCTTCTTCATGTAACGGTAATCAAGAATGGGTAACAGGTGACTTTTTTGGCTCGCTGATTAGTTAATTTAAAAGAGCTAAACTTTAGGAATCCATAAAAATAAAGAACGATAAGAATTATTTATGAAACGACGATTTGTATTTCGTGGAGCTCCTTGGCGGCGAAGCAGCCGTTAGCTCCGTTCTGGTAATAGTCCTTTGAAGAATGAAGAACACATTGCTGAATAGAAAATGGTAAGACTAAATGGAGAGCTTGCCCAATAAAAAAATTAAAAAAAGAAATAAAACAGGGGAGGTTTTTTTTTTATTTATTTATTTATTGTCATTAAAATTATTAATAGGAAATAACATGCAAGAGCGAAAAGTAAAAGAGAAACATGATTAAAAAAGAATAAACTAAGAGAACGGAGAGCAAACTGGGAAAAAAAGTCAACATGAGAATCTAGGTCAGTGCTTTTGGAAGAAAACGTTCTGTGGATGAAAAACTCGAAATCTTCAGGGCGGGGATACATCAACTGATTCATGGCACGACTTTTCATGAGATTGTAGAAAGAAAATTTCAAGAAATGGCAATGAAAATAATAATCAAAGGTTATAAATCCCAGTAATGTCTCAAAAACAACTGTGTGTCAGAGGTTTCAGAGTTCATAAAAAGTAAATTTTACCAGAAGTACATAATTTTAATCTGTGTTTATTTATCAACAAATTTAATAAAGTTTCATTTCTTAAAGATTACGCTTGAAAATGCATATTATAGAAAATTATAATCTGAAATCGAAAAATCATAGTTTTTTTCATTGATTAATAATTAAATGAAAAAGTAACATTTTTTTATGTTAGTATTTATAGAAAATGCATTTAAAAAGAGAATATACTAAGATTAAACTCTGAACAAATGATAATTTAGAAACAGCCCTTAAAATATTTAATTAATAGTCCATTATGAATAATTATTATTTGTGATTCATATCTAAATTCAAATGTGTTGATTGAGTAAACTATACCATAACTACAAAAGTTCATGAAACTAAAATGACTGAGATCCACATTCACGCACACAAACAGTATATAGCAAGGAGAGTTTATACAAACTATTCTCTTGTTATACAAAGAATAAAACATATGAGTACAAAAATTAAAAAGAAAACTGAAAAGGACTAGATTTATATTTCGAACTACAAAAATGTTTTAAATGAAGTTAGCCCTCATTATTTGGCATTTTTATATTTTAAAATAATATTAAAAAAAAAAAATTTTTTTTAAGTCAATTCCTACTTTTTTCACTATATTGCAGAAAGTCCTTTATAAATAATATTCATTCATTTTTTTAAGTTTATCTGGCGCCATCTATTGGTAGATCCATGCAATTTAAATCTAAAAAAAAATTAATTAATTTAATTTAATTACTGAATTAATATTTGAAAAACTGTATTAACATTCAGTGTCCTCCACTACTAGTTAAAAAAAATGCATTTGAACTTGAGTGGATGAATAAAAAGTATTTTTATTAACAATTGAAAATTTGAACAGGATATATATAGGGAGAGTGTGAGCTAATAGAAGGAATTGAATGAATATCGATAAAAGGGCAATATCTAACTTTTCATACAGTCCCTTATCTCTGTAGTTATATTGAGTATAACTTTACACCCATCCTAACTTCAATACAAGTTTCATTTTTGTGTGACAAAAACTAACCCTAAATATTTAATGTCCAAATTTGGGATTTTTTCGGTCTTCCTTAAGGGCTCGATTGCAAAATTAATTAAAACCATCCGAGATAGAAATCATTTTCAATTATCTACATTATTACAGATACACCCATCATTTATGATCGGGAACGTTCCTTTCGTCGTTTAAGGGGCATTTTAACCTGATTTAGTTCTCGAATTGTTTAATCAATCAATTAATGAATTGTTTAATTAATTAATGAAAAAAAAATCACAGACTTTGATATTAAATATCCCTATCTATTTTAGTTGCAAACGTAAAACTTTTTGTGGTGGGACTGGCTGACAGTATAAGAGTTAGATTCTGTACTTTCACCAATGTTGTTTTTTTCAATTCCTTCTATTAGCTCACGCTCTTCCTATATATATCTTGTTCAAATTTTTGATTGATAACAAAATATTTTTATTCATCCACACAAGTTCAAATACATTTTTTAAACTTGTAGTGGATGACACTTGATGTTAATACTGTTTTTTTCAAATATTAATTCATTAATTAAATTTAATTAATTCATTTTAGTTTTTTTTTTAGATTTAAATTGTATATATCTATCAATAGATGGCGCCAGATAAACTTAAAAAAATGAATGAAAATTATTTATAAAGAACTTTCTGCAATAGAGTGAAAAAAAAAGTAGGAATTGAGTTTAATTTTTTTTTTTTTTTTTTTATATTACTTGTTTTTAAATATAAAAATGCCAAATATGAATGTTAACCTTTATTTGAAAACAATTCTGTAATTGATAATATATGTCCATTCCCAACGGATGCTGACGACTGGGTATTGATATTGCATTTGTACTCAGTATATTTATAATCTAGTTTAGCTAATCAAAATTACTGTTTTTCATACAATTACACACGATTAGATAATATTAAATGAGTGTGTAATAATTTACAAATTTATTCAATTTCTTTGTTAAAAGATTCATTCCTTTTCAACTCAACCAGGCCATGGTATCCACCATCTCCCATTTCAATAAAACGTAGGTATGCTTATAGAACTTTTGATGTGGAATTCAAAAATATAGATAATTTTGAGTTTGGTTAAGGAATATATATATTCCTTAACCAATATATAGATAATCAATATATAGACCTATATAACCAATATATAGAATACTAGAAGACCCGGCCACGCGTTGCTGTGGCTTTCTTGTATTTCGTTCAATTATTAGATACTATAATTTAATACTTATAATTCAATTATTAGATACTATATATAATGAAAACAAAAAGCATAAAAATTCATTCTGAGAAAAAGCTAAAAACAACTTTTAATTTGAGATATTACTTTTAAAAATGTTGTAAATATATTAAAATGACATTGAATCATCAAGTTCATAGTCTTATTTATTAAAAAATATAGTTTTATTTTTCCTTAAAGCTCTAAATATTTTCTGAGCTTTGTTTTGAAAAAGTTAAAATTTGCCCGCCAAATTTTTTTTTTACTACTTCCTCCTATTTGCAAAGGCTTTTTAATATGAAATGACCTGGATTTAAAATATTTAGCCTTTTGCAAGTGTTTTGATTAAATATATTCAAAACCTTTGAATTTCACATAAAAATATCAACTTTAACTATTTTTTATACAATTTATTCTTTAAAATATGGATAAACATTGCAAAAATGTGATATTGTTGCAAAACTTGATAATTCAAAAATAAATAAAACATGAATAGTTTTTTCCTTTGCAAGTATCTTTATGCTGGGAATATCCTTATGTAGGTAATATACTGTTTTCAAATTTATATCTTAATTATTTATACATTTTTGTATGCTTAAAGTTTGTCGACACAAAATTTTTTTTACAAATTTACAAACATTCTTAGTTTAAAAACTGAAATAAAAATAATTTATGAATTTAGGTTAATTTCCATGTTCTATTCCTTTCATACATTTAAAGAAAACTTTTACATGAAGTTTCAAAGCATTTAGAACAGAAATATTAGTATTATGGTGTTTTGAATGAATACAAAATGCATAAAAATTCAAATAAGAAATAATTAAAACCAACTTTTAAATGTAAATAAAAACAAATCTACATACATAAAAATGTTATTGAGCTTTAAATTCTCCTTTATTAATATAAACACTTATTTATTTGTTTTGTTTTCTTTAAATAACTCCCAATTTAAAAGTACCATTTATCAATTTTTCTTTGACAATATTCAAATCACTCAAATTTATAACACAAATTCTTTGTTTTTCAAATAACAAAAGTTAAAAAAAAAAAAAAAGTCCTTGATTTTCAACTTGCAACTATTATAATACCTTTTATAAAATTTTAATGTTATCATTATATCAAATAATTGCAGAGTTTACTTCATGTTCACACTTTTCAAAAAATCCTTAAAATTCATCATATTTCTTTAAAATTATATTGTCTATATTATATTATCTTGCAGATCACATTTCATTTTAGAATTCTTAATCAAATAAAACACATGTTGACAAACTTGAAGCATAGAAAAGTTCAATGTTTTGATTCACAACTTTTCTTTCCATATATTTTATTCCAATTCAAATTCAAACTTAGAAAATAAAAAAAATATTGATAATCAAAATTAGGTAATACTTACATACATTTGATTTATTTCGCATAGAAATAATATAAATTTCATACAATATAATTTTCACAAAATTTAAAGTAGAACACAAAACAATAATATTCAGAACATGAGAATTTTACGGTTATGTAGTACAGGCATCGAGACACGACGCCAACTAAAAATAGTCATTATATTGTTCGAAAAATGAAGCTACGAATTCCTCTAATTGCAGTATTGCAACCCTAAAAGAAATTGGCGGAAAATTGGCGAAAATTCAGGGTTGCAAGATTGGCGCCTTCCTCAATGCTAGATTTTAACCGATTTTGCATTTAAATACAAAAAAAAATCTGAATAAAAACTATCCTATGTCTCAAGTTGGAACAAAAACACACATTTAAAAAAAAAAAAAGTTAAAATCGGATGGTTAGTTTCGGAGTTCATCGCGAGCAAACATCGTGACACGGGAATTATATATAATAGATATATAGAAAAATATTTGTTTTGACGGACACAGAAGTATTGTTGGTTTCTCCATTTGGAGGCCGATCCCAACTCTTTAAATAGTCAATTTTTGAACTTCAATGATAAGACAAATGATTCTAATGATTTACGTTCAATAAACATAATTATAGAGTTTTAATAAACGAAATTCTTGTGTCTATGAGATAATGGGGACGATAAAAGGACCAGACAGGGGCCTGATGGCCGAGTGACTAGCGCTCAGGTGCTCGTTGTCCCAGGTTTCGGGTTCAAGTCTCGGTGGTGCCATGGATACCTGTAGAGGTTCGGAATCCACTTTAAACCGTAAGTCCCGGTCTAATATGACTGTAGAGCGTAGGGCTAACAACCCCATCCCGTAAAAACAGAAAAAAAACATCTCCTGTCTCGAAATCTGCTAGTAGGCAGACGGCCTTGCCCACCATGAGGCCATTGATGATGATAAGAGGTCCGAACTCTCCTTTCTCTGGGCTCAAAGAGGTAAGAGTAGAATGCGTAGTTTTCAAATGCTTTAATAAGAGTGATCGTTTCTAACTGCGGTGCAAACATTGTAACAAGTTTTATGTGTTGTACACTATTTAACGCTTAATTTGTTGTTTCAGTAATGAATAAATTAACCGGTATTTGAAAACAACATATATTTTGTGAGACTTTATTGCCGTAAATTATAAACCAGCTAAATTTTGAAAACGACAATTATCATGAAGCGCTTGTTATTCGTAGTAAAAATAATTTATTAAATTTCATCTACATTTCGAGATTTAGTATATTGTTTTACTACAGCATTCAGACGAAAACACGTGAGAAAACTATTGTTTACTCAGGGTATGTGTCGCCATTTAGCGTGTAGTAATGAAACTGAAAATACTTTAATTGAAAATAAATTAATTTGGTTTAACTTTTTAAAAAAAATTAGACTTGGATAGAGACTGGAATCACTTTTCATAAATTAAAAAAAAAAAAAGAATTTTTCGAATAAAAGTGAAATTTTGAAAATATTTATAACAGAAATTAATCTGGAATAAAAGTAAAAATGCAATATCATCGTGGATTTGGAATAAGAACTTGTTTCTGTCTTATTTATACATTTAGGAATTTAACACAAATTTGTTTTGTTTGAGAGAAAAATTATTCATTTCTACTAATTTGATATTAAACGAGGCAGAAAAAGGGAAAAGGGGGATGTTTGATGGAATTTTTTTCCCTAATAACATCACAATTTAAAAGTAAAAAATAATACAATTGATAAATTACATGAAAATAATTCAATTTTTAAAATTTAAATGCTCAAAAAATAGCTTGATTTCACATTATTTTTTTACGTCTAAAACTGAGAAAACTCGAATATAATCAAAGTTACAGATACAAATATTATCTTTTTTATTTATCTTGATTAAGCACATAGTTAAGTAAATGTGTGATTAGAGAAGAAGAAATTCAGACATTTCTAGGAATTTTCAGAATCTCTCCCTAAAATCCTTACGTTTTCTAAATAAATGAGCACAGAAAAAAAAGCCAAGAGGCGAAACAGCGCCAACTCTGGTACGAAAGGATATGAGATGTTTGCCCCAATTTTCTATTCTTTTAGAATACATGGATGAGCTGTTGTTGTTTCTTATCCCACTTGGTAGACAGCAACATCTAGACCAAGCCCACGAACCTGTGTGGTCTCATGGATGAAGGTAAATGGGGCAACTTCTGTTGTAATGGATCACCCGCAGGCTGACTTTGCTCCGAGTCACTGAAGAAGGAGGGCAGTGCCTTCTTGGAGGACTTTAGGGGGAATCCGCATTTGCGTATCATATGGAAGAAAATCCGGAAACTCCCACCAGATAGCTCGACTCACTAGGCAAGATGCTGAAGTTCACAAACGTCATCGTGTCTCCTTATTTTTGAAACAATGTCTACAACATAGCATTGGTTAATGCTTACCAGCGGTGCAAGTTGCCACAGAGGGGCGAATCGGGTTCTTAACTTCTACATGACATCTTATTATGTGTCGAAACGTGAGTTAAAGGAATTTTATTGCTGAATTGATAAACCAATTTTGAACGTTTATATTAGTATTGTAATATCTATATATATATATATATATATATATATATATATATATATATTACAATACTAATATAAACGTTGTATATATATATAATTCATATTTATATATTACAATACTAATATAAACGTTCAAAATTGGTTTATCAATTCAGCAATAAAATTCTTTAACTCACGTTTCGACAATAATAAGATGTCATGTAGAAGTTAAGGAACCCGATTCGCCCCTCTGTGGCAACTTGCACCGCTGGTAAGCATTAACCAATGCTATGTTGTAGACATTGTTTCAAAAATAAGGAGACACGATGGCGTTTGTGAACTTCTTCATCTTGCCTCGTGAGTCGAGCTATCTTGTGGGAGTTTCCGGATTTTCTTCCATATATAGTCAACGTAATTAGCGAAATTCATTTCTTTTCTTTAATTAAATAATTATTACAAAAACTTCGTTAATTTTTGCAAAAAAAGAAAAGCATCCTTAGTAAATGTAGTAAGACATACCACAAATTATTATTTGTTATTTGCAAATGTCAGACGCTTTGACCTGACGCCGTTCGTCACTGCATTGACGGATAAGTAGTAGATACAGTGTTATCCAGGGTACATCACTTGGGACTCGTTATCTGCATTCAACTTCCTCTATATTCCCTTTGAATCGACGAACCTCAATGATGGTTTCATACCCTTTTCCACCTCCTCATTTCAACGAAAACATTTTCTTTCCTGAAGATTTAACTTATACCCTTCAGCCATTATATATACACGGGGACTTTTAATGCGACATCACTTGTTAAGCTTCGATCCAAATTCTTTCAGTTTGAAATGGAATGTTCTGTCTCAAGACAGTGCTTTATCATATTAGTATGCTTATTGCATGCTTTCCCATATTACCACCATATTAGCTTTAGCATGTTGCATGTTTTACCATATTCCATGCTTTCCCATATTACAATATTAGCTTTAACATATTAGCATGCTTTACCATATTAGTTTTCGCATTTAGCATGCTTATAAACATTATTTATTCATTCTGTATTGTATACCTTCTGTGATTTAATTCACTTATGATTATGATAAATTACATCATATCATACCTGTTACGTCGAAACCCAGGTTCCCCTGCAAAGGGGAGGTCAACGCCCTATGTCCAAAAAACATCCTGTCTGTGGGGGTGTCTGGCAGGGGGGTGAGGTGGAGAGAGAGAAAGAATGTAAGAAAGGGAGAAAAACTCAACTCAAAGAGAAAGGTTGCATAAAAAAAAAAAAACTCAGCGACCAAAGAGAAAGGTTGTGTGGCAGTGCATCTTCGAGTTTGATGGCTGCATAAGTAAAAGATTTGAACTTCTGTAACCAACGAGAAAGGTTGCGTGTGGCAGTCCATCTTCGAGCTTGATGGCTGCCTAAATAAAGGAGATTAATTTTATACAGTCCACGTTTTTTACTTGAGTTTATTTTTGTGAACGAGCTATCGAACAATACCATATGCTTTATTTGTCTTAATATCCAATGCATGGTGTAACTTAAGTTATGTATTGTATAACTTCAGATTCTATGTATTCTATAATTGGAAATTTTTTTTTTTTCAATTTAAAATTTTTATAATATTGTCACTAGTCTCATTTTTAAACCTGTAGGTAGCTACATAGGGGCCTGATGGCTGAGTTTCCAGCTCTCAGGAGCTAGGTGCAACAGGTTTCGTATTCGAGTTCGATCTAATATGACTGCGATTACTATTACACCACACCACATCATTGAGCCTACCAGCTGAGTTGTCTTTTATACAGTTTGGGAACGATGTAAGTGTGAAATCTGACTTTCTGTGACGTTCTATAGTCATAGGAGACCGTGACTTATGGCTTAAAGTGGATTCGAATCACTAAAAACGTCCATGGCCCGGCCGGGACTCGAACCCGAAACCTGTGGCAGTGAGTGTCAGAGCGCTAGACACTCAGCCATTCAGAGCCCAAGGTTTAATATGACTGTAGAGAGTTGGGTGCAGTGCTGACAACCTTATCCCGTAAAAAAGAAAACATCTCCTGTCTCGAAATCTGCCGGTGGGTAGACCACCATGGGGCTGTTGCGCCGATGAAGAAGAAGGTGGTTATAAAGTCTTGGATAAGGATGGATGCGAAGTGCGCAATAAAGTTGATAGAAGGTTCAGATGTTTCATAATTTCTTTCAAAATTAAATTATTGTAATTTTCTCACTGTGACCAAAAAAAAAAAAAGAAAAAGAAACAGCATTGATTTCCACTTCTAATAACCACAGGTAAAACTCATTGTTGCATCACAAAACCTCAGATGACCACTGGAAAAAAATATGCGGTTGTGTAACTAAAGAAACCTGCAGTATTTTTAAGCAGATCAAGGTGAAGTGTTCCTCCCATCCTAATTATCAGAATTGCGTTGGCTTTCTGGAAACTATTCTGCCCCCATCACCCACACTCCCAAAGAATTCTCTTGAGAATCAAGAGCTTGAGCAATCAGGTATGTGACACTTTCTTAAAAACTCCTTGATTAGTCAATATCCACATCCTTTCCGTTGTTGCACTTGTCCGTAAGTGGTGAATGTTTTTTTTTTTTTCCCAAAACCTTGACATCCGGATTAGATGGATTGGATGTCCATCTTGCGGTCAACAACATTTAAGGTTTCGACCTAATTTCAAAACTGGGGATTGCTGGAAGAAACGTAAACATATTTGCTGCGCGATATAATTCAATTGTTTTCATATTCGCAATTTTTTACTATGGAATTCATAAATAATAATCATGTCTTTAAATAATTTACGTAATCGTCTAAATACTATATTGAAATTAGGTGTGCATCCATCTGATTCTCACACTCAAACAACTATTTGTTATAACTTGTTAATAAAATACTGACTAATATCCTCACTTAATAAAATACTAGCTAATGTCGTCACTTGTTAATAAAATACTAAATAAAGACGTTAATTGTTAATAAAATTCTAACTAGTGTCATCACTTGTTAATAAAATACTAAATAAAGTCGCCAATTGTTAATAAAATACTAACTAGTGTCATCACTTGCTAATAACTCATTTCAGATCACTTGTTAATAAAATACTAATTAATGGCATCACTTGTTAATATACTAACTAATGATCACTTGTTAATAAAATAATAGCTACAGAAATCACTTGCTAATAAAACTAGCTAATGAAATCACATGTTAATAAAAATATTAACTAATATCATCACTTGTTAATAAAATACTAACTAATGCTATCACTTGGTAATAAAATACTAACTAATGTCATCACTTGTTAATAAAATAAAAGATAAAAAAATAGCCACTAGAAATCCGCAAAAATGAACTAGGAGTTTCGAATAGGAAGCTTTATTTTCATGGATTTGTCAAACAGTATGTCTTTGCCATGAAATATTGATAACGTTTTTTTTTAAATAAAAATACATTTTTAATACACACACACACACACACACACATATATATATATATATATATTATGCGAATATTTGTATGATTTTTATATACACTTTCTATGTAACTGATGATTTTATGTGATTGATGATGATGATTTACTATGCGTAACGAATAATGTTATAGGTTTGTATGCAAAATGGTTGTATATCTTGTCAGTTTTCATTGGTTTTTTGTATTGATATAACGTGCATGACACTTTCAGGAGGACTTTTTAAGGACAATTGTCCGTAAATGTATGGAAGAAGAGGGACAGTATGTCTTTGATGCGCAATACAAAATCATTTCTTAGAGCAGAGACTGTAACGCACTCCGACAGTGGATTCAAACTTTAGCTTCTTCCTCTACACAATAGTTTGCATATTTTTGGTAAAAAAGAATTCCGTAGAAGAGTTTCAGTACAGAACATAGGAGATCACCCTAATTAACTTACATAAAAACAATGGTGAAATTAAATGCAAAAGGGGAAATTAAAATTTTTTATTCTGAACCATACTTCTATGAGTTTGTCAAAAATATAAAACATTTAATCAATAAAAAAATTATTGATTTCTGGATATATTCTCAATAATGACTAATTATTCAAAGTGATCAGAAATCACATGAATGTTACGATGTAGGTTAGATACTAGGATTTTTGGATAGTACTAGTATGTTCAAAAGGAGTGTTAGATGGTTTCATCAAAAAAGTTTTATCATTGTTATTGGAAACTAGAATTAGATTCGAAGAAACTAAAAAGAGTACATTTACATTATCAAATTTCGGAATAAAACGATGGCATTCACCGCCATCATTCATCGAAACTTTCAATATATTACAATCATTTATAACACTTTTATCTTCATCACCCATTCATGATGTATTAGCATCATTTATATAAGTTTGATTAAAAGAGAGCCAGTGGTGCTAAATAACTTAAAAATAAACAGGTTATCTTCGTATCCCGGCGGTGCCATGGATGTTTGTAGTGGTTCGGAATCCACTTTAAGCCGTAGCTCCGGTCTCCTATGACTGTAAGAGCATCACGGGCTGAAGTCAGACTTCTACCCAGGGTGCTCCATCAAACAGAAGCTGCACCCCTCTTCCTTCCTTCCATGAGGGACAACAACAACAAAAACACAACAGGTGAGTCCCTAGAAAACTATGAACTAAAATTGTTATGTTCACCTTTTAACAAAGAATGAAATAAAATATAGTGTTTGCGAATGCTGGGCGTATTTCGTTCGCCGTGTATGTAACATTATAAATCCATATGTCGTTGGATATACAGGGTTATTATAATTAAAGTTCCACTTTCAAAATGCTGTAAAAAAAAAAAAAAGAATCAATCGTCACAATGAGTTCAAATTTGAACAGAAGATACTTGAAGAAGGAGGAAACGGTATGGTCAAAAACAAAAATATCCCATAGTGTATTAATAGATGGCGCTGTAAGCAGTATAAAAGAAAGTGAATTCGGCTGACAGTGATATTTTGAATCGAAATGACATCGTATTTGGCACGAGTTGCACATTAAACCAACGGTAGTGTTCAATATACTTGAGTGTTTCGGCTTTTTGAAGAAAAAAATAACTTCCGAGTCCTTCAACAGTTGTGACACTGTTAGTGGAAAGCCGATCCACCATGGCAAGTCATACCAAATTGAATGGGAAAAATCGGTGGAACTTATTTTGATGCCGTACCGTTTCCCCTTTTCAAGTATCTTCAGTTCAATTTTGAACTGATTGTGACGATTGTTTCTTTTTTTTACAGCATTTTTGAAAAGTGGGACTTTTAATTTTAATCACCCTGTATATGTTATATGCATTCGCGTACCCAGAGGGTGGAGGCGGAACTTGAGTCCTCCTTCCCAAGCCCACAAGTGAATTGTGTGTTAAACCG